>OY986436.1:175502177-175504677 GCA_963920525.1 Dichetophora obliterata | reverse complement strand
TTAAGTACGAGTGTGGAACAGTATCAAAGGCTTTCCGGTAATCTATGTATGCGACACTTAGATTTCGTTGATTATGAATAGCATTTCTGGTAATAATGGCATCAACAGTTACTAGCTCTTTGCATCCTCTAGCTCTTCTGGCACAACCTTTTTGTTCAATCGGAATGATGTGGTGCATGTCACAATGATTCCTAACTCGATCACTTATTATGGAAGTAAGAGATTTATAAACAGTTGGTAAGCATGTTATTGGCCTATAGTTAGAGGATTCTTTAAGTCTCCGTCCTTTGGAATGAGATAAGTTATTCCTTTTGTGAAGAAACTTGGCACTGATGCTCCTCTACTAAGTATCTCATTGAAGTTTCTAGTTATGTGTACATGAGCACTCGTAAATCGTCTAAGCCAAAAAATAAATTATTATTATTATTATTATCATTATTATTATTATTATTATTATTATTATTATTATTATTATTATTATTATTATTATTATTATTATTATTATTATTATCATTATTATATTATTATTATTATTATTATTATTATTATTATTATTATTATTATTATTATTATATTATTATTATTATTATTATTATTATTATTATTATTATTATTATTATTATTATTATTATTATTATTATTATTATTATTATTATTATTATTATTATTATTATTATTATTATTATTATTATTATTATTATTATTATTATTATTATTATTATTATTATTATTATTATTATTATTATTATTATTATTATTATTATTATTATTATTATTATTATTATTATTATTATTATTATTATTATTATTATTATTATTATTATTATTATTATTATTATTATTATTATTATTATTATTATTATTATTATTATTATTATTATTATTATTATTATTATTATTATTATTATTATTATTATTATTATTATTATTATTATTATTATTATTATTATTATTATTATTATTATTATTATTATTATTATTATTATTATTATTATTATTATTATTATTATTATTATTATTATTATTATTATTATTATTATTATTATTATTATTATTATTATTATTATTATTATTATTATTATTATTATTATTATTATTATTATTATTATTATTATTATTATTATTATTATTATTATTATTATTATTATTATTATTATTATTATTATTATTATTATTATTATTATTATTATTATTATTATTATTATTATTATTATTATTATTATTATTATTATTATTATTATTATTATTATTATTATTATTATTATTATTATTATTATTATTATTATTATTATTATTATTATTATTATTATTATTATTATTATATTATTATTATTATTATTATTATTATTATTATTATTATTATTATTATTATTATTATTATTATTATTATTATTATTATTATTATTATTATTATTATTATTATTATTATTATTATTATTATTATTATTATTATTATTATTATTATTATTATTATTATTATTATTATTATTATTATTATTATTATTATTATTATTATTATTATTATTATTATTATTATTATTATTATTATTATTATTATTATTATTATTATTATTATTATTATTATTATTATTATTATTATTATTATTATTATTATTATTATTATTATTATTATTATTATTATTATTATTATTATTATTATTATTATTATTATTATTATTATTATTATTATTATTATTATTATTATTATTATTATTATTATTATTATTATTATTATTATTATTATTATTATTATTATTATTATTATTATTATTATTATTATTATTATTATTATTATTATTATTATTATTATTATTATTATTATTATTATTATTATTATTATTATTATTATTATTATTATTATTATTATTATTATTATTATTATTATTATTATTATTATTATTATTATTATTATTATTATTATTATTATTATTATTATTATGATTATTATTATTATTATTATTATTATTATTATTATTATTATTATTATTATTATTATTATTATTATTATTATTATTATTATTATTATTATTATTATTATTATTATTATTATTATTATTATTATTATTATTATTATTATTATTATTATTATTATTATTATTATTATTATTATTATTATTATTATTATTATTATTATTATTATTATTATTATTATTATTATTATTATTATTATTATTATTATTATTATTATTATTATTATTATTATTATTATTATTATTATTATTATTATTATTATTATTATTATTATTATTATTATTATTATTATTATTATTATTATTATTATTATTATTATTATTATTATTATTATTATTATTATTATTATTATTATTATTATTATTATTATTATTATTATTATTATTATTATTATTATTATTATTATTATTATTATTATTATTATTATTATTATTATTATTATTATTATTATTATTATTATTATTATTATTATTATTATTATTATTATTATTATTATTATTATTATTATTATTATTATTATTATTATTAT